>JALGBA010000302.1:1062500-1095000 GCA_023970755.1 Azemiops feae | reverse complement strand
AAGGTTGGACAATTCTATTGTACTCTGTATAGGGAACCAATCTGATAAAGGACTGCAGATGTCTAGTTTTCCCTTATGTGTTCAGCTGATCTGGTTTCTGATTGTATAAAAAGAGCTAGTACTCGGCCTAATGTCTCATAAGGGCATTGGCTGAGGACAAAATATTACTCAAGCTTTTTTTTTTAAAAAAAAATCATAATAATATAGCAATTTTCCAGAGCAGAATGTGCATATGAGAGATGGGTACATCTAAGCCTGGTCTGTTCCATGTTAGATGGCATTCCAGTGGATAGATATTACTGAATTTTACTACAATCCGGATATAAACCAGCAATGAAAACACTGTTCCACAATGGATTTGAAGATTTTTAAACATCTAAAAAATTAAAATGGTCTTTGTTTCTTACTAAATAATATCAGAATAATTGCCAATAATTTCTCCCAGGAAAGAAACAAACAATTGACAAGGCCTTTCCACCATTTCTATAATTCCAAAAATAAGGGTGCATGGAGGATGACTCTAATTCTGATCTCAATTATTGGGATGGTATGGAAAATACCAATCCAACTGGGATCTGTGTGGTAGGCAATGCATACCAGATTATGAAACTTTCAGGGAACTTGGGGAAGAATTCTTACAGATCACCATGATAGTAATACTTCCTAAAGTTCCATTTCATCAATTCCCTTTAGGTTAATAATAATAATACATCATATCTGCATGGTTTCATGCAAATTTGCTCATAAATCCTTGTAACAATGAAGTACATTCTCAATACTTTTCAAGAAATGTACTAAGTTATAATGCAATTTAGTTGGGCTTGTGAAAACCCAGACATTAAGGTTTATATATTTAATACATTCTGTGAATTCAGTTATTGCTTGTCCAGTCAGCTGTGATTAAGCAAATCATGGTTGAGTGTGATGTGTATACACATCAGTCTGTTTCATTGTGTAGATAGACACAGAACTAATACAGAAAAAGCTGGCTTGCTAATGGACTCTTAGTGTTGAATAACAGAAACAAAATTTGATTTTGAATCTTTGTTACCTCTATTAACTTAAATTCTGGTTAAAGTTTAATATTGCTCTTTCTGAATAATATTCATATAGTGTTGGAGAAAGCTATGAAAATAGGATTGGAGAAAAGCCACCAAGACTTTCTTTTTTCATGATAATATATGAATTTGGAAGCCTACTCTTGAATCTGATATATCAGAAGAATTTGAGATACTTATTGGGCTCTCAGAGTGTAACAATACACGCATCAGAGAAATTCCTGGGTCTAAACATGCTCTAAAGTTCAGTGTCATAGATGTAGTTCCCTTTAAGTGGTTTTGGAAGCATACCGTTGCTGTGCTGAACAGAATTGCTCCTGGTTTGATGGTCAGCTTCTTTTAAGCAACTACTCATCCATTCAGGTGAGCATGGTGCTTTCAAGGTAAATGTAACATTGATTCATTCGTGACATTTATGCGAGATAATAATGGAAGAATTTCAGTCCAGAAGATGCTATCAGTCTAGCAACTAGTATGGCAGAATGTCTAGCACTGACAATGAGAAATAGTAAGTGGTATCAATGTGAGAGGAGAGATAAAAATGTCAAAGAGATGCCTATCCTAGGATTATGAATTTAACTGCACAAGACAAGCAAAAGAATGCCACTTTGCGGACCTCAAAGTTGAATAATAACAATAATGCTACTTGCTTGCCTTCACATGTTACAAATCTGAGTCAATGATCCAGTTGCAAGTTGTCTATCATTTTAGCAGACTGGGGCAAGATCATTTCTAAGTGGATTATTTCAGTGATTTCCAAAGAACTTTTATACATTACAAGTATATTTTTATACTCAATTTGGTATAAGTTAGTTTCCATTATGAAGAACATGAAATAAGTTGCAGTATTGTGTAGTATTTAATGTATTGTGTAAGCATTTAGGATAAGGTTTAGTAAAATCCCTTATGATGAGAGGAATTTCCCTGTAGCCAGAATGTACCTGACATCTTAGCACATGCAATTCTTCACTATCACTATCTCTTCTACTGGACCTACTGGCATGCTTATAGCAGCTCCTGGTACAGATCAAGCTTTCATTAAGGGAGATATTGTTTATTTTCTGTGCTCACTCTGGAACCCTGCTCTTAGGAACAGGATTACATTTTGGATCCCAAATGTGATATAATCTTTCTATAATTAAGTTTCTCCACCTCTGCTTGAACTGTGATCTTGCTATAAGTCCAATGGATTGGTATAGGTCTATACACCTCTTAGAAGAGACCACAGTGATCAGTTAAAAATACATATTGACTCCAATAGAATATTTGGTGTGCTGGTCAACTGTTTGGCAGCTAGCAGAACAGAGGTAACATTGGAGTTGCTGGGATTAGTAAGGCCTGGATATGTGGGTGGCACTTGGTAGTGCATCCTTCAAGGCTTATCCTTCCTGGTGGTATCGACATTTAGTGATAGTGAATTTACCACACACACAGCTCTTGATGAGCATCATGTTGACCAGGTCTGGTGCTCAGCTAAGTACAGAAGGCCTTTGAAAATTCTACAGCAAATATTTTGGGAAAGGAGAATTTTTCAAGGACAATTTATCTCCCATAGCAGCAATAGAAACCATTATTTCTGGGAAGGGGTGGGGATGGTGAAGGAGACGCTTTTGTGTGAAGTCTTTCCTCATGATAGGAGGCACAGAGAAGCTAGAGAAGCTGTGAAGTATTGGAGAAATTACTGACAAGTGAAAAATAGGACATCCACAAGCAGTCCTTGGCTGTGTTTCAACTGAAGTGCAAGGACAACATTCTCCACTCAAGCACATTTCTGCTAAATTCTCTTCATAATTAAGGTCTAAGGAAAAAACATTTATCTTAGGATCTATTCCATTCTCTACTTATTTTGCACATAAAAAGAAGGATTAGCTTAAGTTCAAATATATAAAGCAAGAAATGAATCCTTGATGTTCTCCTTACACTGAAACAAGATAATTGCGACTGCTTTAACTATTACTTCCTTCCATTTCACTTAATCTTTCTCACCACTTGCTTTAAGCTAACATAGACAGCCCAGTTCTTGGTCCCTCCAGAAGTTTTTAACAATCATCATTTTCATTAACAGTTGTATGTTAACTAAGATGACGACTTTGTAGTAAAAATATCTAGAAGAACCCAACATGTTTTAAGGATCTTTGAAACTCTTAACAGGCTAGGGTTTTGTTTGCAGCTGTCCTTGGTCCTAAAAAACCAGATGATGATTCTAGTCTCATTTTACTCTAGTTGATAATGCATTCTGTTCTTATTCTGTCTATTTGAATTTTGTTGCAAACTTTTTTAGCCATGATCAGAACTGTTCAGAACTGTTAAATGTCATTCAACTAACAGAATGCACAACTGTTAACCATTGCTTTACAGTAACTTCAACCCACTTGTAGTGTTGTATGTATCAAAGTCATGCATGTATCAAAGTCATGTGAAGTCATAGGTTAATAAAGTTTTGAACATACTCATAGCCTCTATAGGCCAAGTGGATTGAATCATAAACTCTTAGCAGGAAAGGACCATTTGGGTCTTTGTACGTAATCGAATTAAAACAGGGTTGTGATATTACTCTACAAATGCCTTTTTGCAAGGGTAAAACATACCCAACTGCTTCTTTCTCTCTTCATAGTTTCTAATCCCTTGATATACCTTACCATTCTTCTCAAATCCTGCTCCAATTTCTCTGAATTCTCTTTAAAATCTACTGCCCAGAACTGAACACAGATGGTAGCTAGAGTGTATAAATAGAGTGGAACAAATACTACTTATGATTTGTAATAATGAGAATGCACTCATTAATTTGCAATATTATTATTGTTTTTCTTTCTTGCCCTCTTCCATGGACTGGATGGATAGGTGAAAATATCACCTTAGTCTTCAAGATTGTAAACTTTCTTCTTTTCAAAGTCTGTGGTTATATGGCTATGGCTGCTTTCTACAGTATCATTTATCTCCTCATGTAATAGCAGGCAGAGATAACTGTCATTGGCCCAATAAGTCTTCTTTTCTGGTTTTCTCTGACATGTCCTTGATCTTTGCTTTTTTCAGAAAACTCATTTCATGAGCCAATGTGTCTGATCAACCACTTTTCTTTCAGTTTCTCATAGCCATGAATTAATTTTGAAGTCAGCACAAGTGACAGTTTTTGTGCTGATAAAGGTAGTGAAAAGCTCTCCTATATTTGATTCACGTTAATGTTAAACTAAAATATCTCTCATATATATGAGTGGAGGCTGCTTGCAATAACTAATTTGATAGATTGCATGCTTAATATGTGACCCAAAAAAGTATCTGTTTTCTTAGTTAGCTGAACCCACAATAACCAACAGCTCTTATGAGAAATATTAGTAAAATATGTCATTGTTATATTATATTGTCTTTTTAATTGTTGTATCATTATATAATGTTTGGGAACGAGAATAAACTTTCCAGAAAAAAGACTCCATTTCATCCCAAATCTATTTAGGACATTTCTTTGCCATTTTGCACTTATATAATTGCCATTCATTAGGAATACTGTTATCCTCATAGAAGTTTCACTGCCTAGTCATAAACTTTATTATTTATGCAAATATTCAGCAAACTAGCTTTGTTTTGGATTAAATCCCAAGTTGATGAAATGGAAAACATGAACATTCCTCCACCATTTTTATCAGTGATGGATTTTGTTTCACAACAAGGCAACAGATCCAGAAACATAAGCAGTGAAAACTGTGGCTTAATGCCACAGTTAACCAAATAGTCTTTTGGCAGTTTCTTGTTCTGTTTCATTTTAAATCTACCATTAAATGGTGCAGCTTTTTCTGTAACAACCAAGAAGGTTTTTGTTTTAATGATGGATGGATGGATGGATAGGTAAGTAGGTAGATAGATAGAATAATAATAGATAGAATAATATCCCATGCTTTTAAACTTGGACACCCATTACAAACATTTTATCACTTAAACCAGCATCAGAAAATGTAGGAGCCATATATTATAGGAAGCAAAACAAGAAGCCTGCTATAAAGCAAATAAACAGAGGCCCTGAAGAAATGATCAAATGACAAGTTATAAAGTCTAATGAAAACTGAAATTACAGTGGCAATAAAGTAGAGAAAACAATTCTTCAGTGGAAGTTACCAGATAGGAGGAAAAATAATGTGTAAGAACTAATTATGCAGAAGCATTTTTATCTCTGCATCCTAATTCTCCTCAGTTTGGGGATTCCTATTAGGATGGCAGTGTTACCCCACATTGGCATTTTGACTCAGGGGAAGGGAGTTAGAACTTGGGGGGAAACTTTGAGGTAGACCAGATCAGGAAGCAAATACCATAAGAGATTTTTGACATTATCAAAGCCTGATAGAGCTTATCTTTCCTTCCTTCTACAAAAATCAAAGCAAGGCAATCTTGAGTTTCTTTCACAGTTTCCTATTTTCTCAGGTTAATGGCAATAGCACTTAGAATTATATATTGCTTCATAGTGCAATATGCTGTCTGAAGGCATTACAACATCAGCATATTTCCTCCAACAATCTGGGTCCTCATTTTACTGATCTTGGAAGGATGGAAGGCTGAGTCAATGTTTACGTGGTCAGGATCAAACTCCTGGCAGTGAGCAGTCAGCCTGCAATACTACATTCTAACTACAGTATCACCACAACTCTGGCTTAGGTTAAGCTTCATGTTTTAGTTACAGTACAGTTCTCACATATTTTCTTCAAGGCCTCACTGTAGTCCTCTACAGAAAAAGAAAGTGATGTGAACTTCTACAACAGGGACAGATTAAGGTGCTCTTTACAGGAATTTTAAAAAGCTATGGCTTCAAGGATTTAGGACAGTATTTCTCAACCTTGGTATGATTTAAGATGTGTGGACTTTAAGATGCGTGGAGTTGATTATATCCAAAGTTGTGCATGCTTTTTCTCTTTATTTTTGTCTGTCAGTTCCGAAATGGAACTTTTGATTCTTTTTGTGAGAGGTGCATCATTATATCTTCACTACATTCTATGGAAACAATTGATGAGAGAAGTTAGAATACAGAATAACAGAGTTGGAAGGGACCTTGGAGGTCTAGTTCAACACCTTGTCCTGCCCTCAAGTGCTTTGGAGAATAAGTCGACCCCCTCTTCTCTGTGACAGCCCTTCAAACATTGGAAGACTAATATCATGTCACCCATAGTCCTTCTCTTCTTTAGACTAGACATACCCAGTTCCTATATGCTTTAGCTTCAAGTTCCCTGATCATCTTTGTCACTCTTCTCTGAACTCTTTCTAGAGTCTCAATATCTTTTTTGTAACTCAACCAATCCTGAAAATTCAGTTAGAAACTAATGTTATGACATGGGGCAGATCCAAACTTTCTGCTTGGTCCATTGCCAGTACAGGATACTTATTACTTATGATTTTTCAGTCATTACATGGATGACTCAGCCCATTACAAATGTTCTCCATGCTTGTGTATTTCAGATTTGATTAAAAAATGCTGTTTTCTGTCCTGAATTGTTTTAAGCATTTCAGAACAGATTGTATTTCATTCTGTTTTAATAGCAGTTCCAACTCTTATTGATTTGCAGTCCCTGACATGCTCCCATCTCACAAGTGCTGCTCACAACAGCCATTTCATCCTGGGCTGCCAAGCTGCTATGGTCTCTGTTGTTGCTCTTTGCTGTTTCTTAAATTAATCCTGCTGTAAATCCAAAAGCTGGTGGCCTGTTAAACCAATCAGTTATCTTCACCCCTAGAAGCTATCTATTCAACTCAGTGGGCACCATTTCTTTTTCTGGCAAGACTGGGTGGAACATGCTCTTCTTCCTCAACTATATATAGTACAGCAAAAGCTTCTTTTCCGTCGTTCTTTGTCTATGTTACTTTATTTTCAACTTCTTTATTTGCAGTGTAGGAGGAGAGATTTTTTTTTTTTAAAAAAAAAAACACTTTCCAAATCAACTTCTGTGCTTTAGAGACTGAAAGAAATGACATTTTCAAACATTAAATTAGCCCAAGTGCGGAAAATGGTATGGGATGCAAGCTGAGTAAATGAAATGAAATGAACCTAAAATGAAATCTAAAACATCCCACTTGAAATAGCTGAAAGGGAAGATTTACCCTGCAAGAATATTTAAAGATGTAGACTAGAGAGCAATTCTGTATACTTTGGGGATCAGAGTTCTCCCCATTTGATCTTAAATGAACTGATCTCTTAGTCATACCTGCATAACTGAAGTTTGTGTAATTTTATTTTCATTTCTAAAATGCTGCAGCTTGGGCAATGGCTAAAAGTGCATGTACTATGGTCTGATGAGGCATAGTTGGCCACTACGGTTCCTTTCCAGTAGGAAATAATGAGTCATACTGTGGGTGCAAGTTAAACAGGCTGTTAAAAAGAAAGTCAGGAAAAAAGGACTGTGGAAAATTTAGAAGAATGGTGAAAGGCAAAGTTTTCAGCTATATATCATCTTTCAAGAATATGCCACTCTTTCTCATCAATTTATTTATTTTACTAGGTGGGTATGGATGTTTTTTGGTTCTATTCCTTTATTATAACTTAAATATGAGCCAGCAGTATGCAGCAGCAGACAAAAAGGCTAATACAATGCTTGGTTGTATAAACAGACACATATCACGTGAAGTATTAGTACCACTTTATAAAACCTTAGTAAAACCTGGAATACTATATCCAGTTTTGGTCATCACATTACAAAAAAAGATGTTGAGACTTTGGAAAAAGTGCAGAGAACAGCAACTAAGGTGATTAAAGGCCTGGAGACTAAACACATGAAGAACGGTTGCAGGATTTGGGTATAGCTAGTCTAAAGAAAAGAAGGACTAGGGCTGACATGATAGCAGTATTCCAGTATTTGAGGGGCTGCCACAAAGAAGAGGGGGGGGACTTATTTTCCAAAGCACTAGAGGGCAGGACAAGAAACAATGGATGGAAACTAATCAAGGAAAGAAGCAACCTGGAATTAAGGAGAAACTTCCTAACAGTGAGAACAATTAATCATTGGAACACCTTGCCTTCAGAAGTCATGGGTGCTTCATCACTGGAGGTTTTTAAGAAGAGACTGGAGACCCATTTGTCTGAAATGGTATAAGATCTCCTGCTTGAGCAGGGGGTTGGACTAGAAGACCTCCAAGGTCCCTTCAAGCTCTATTCTGACACAGAAGGCAACAAACAGTATCCCAATACTGTTTTTGTGATTTCCAGAATAGGGACATTTGTGGGTGGAATAAAAAAATTCAAGATGGCAACTGCAATCATGTAATGAAAGCCCTATTCCTTTCCTCTTTGTGCTGGGCTTCAGTTATGAAACCACACCCACATCTTCTGTTGTTGTTCTTGTTGTTCTTGTAGCTGTTTAATATCATCACCTCCACCCTGCAGATGGTCCTGTTCCAGAGCTTCCAGTGCAGAGTGTCTCAACCTTGACAACTTTAAGATATATGTGGACTTCATATCCCAGAATTCCCCAGCCAGCTAGGGAGTGTAAGCAATGCTGAGGATTTGAGTGGATTAAGAGGTAAATCCTTGCAGAGATATTTGGGGCACTTGTTCTATTCTTAAAACTCCTGGGCTTTTTTTGTTGAAATAGAAACAATTTTTCTATTTAAAGTGGCAAATTGGATGCTTCCCTGAGAGGCCTAAAGCATTTACCACTCAGAAAAGGGTAAATTGAGAAAAACAAAAGAATTGGGACAAACTATTTATGCCTCATCCATTCTGGTGATGTTATGACACTATTTCACCCTCTCATGTATTTACATGGGAGTTTACAAACTTTCAATACTTAATTGCATTTTCTCTTCTTGGTACCATGACTCCTAGATGATCCTTAAGAAGCTTCCCATTCATTGTCCAACAAAAAGATAAACAATGAAAAAGAGGATGGCTCCAGCAGAACTTCCAGCTGCTCTTCATATGAGGGGAAGGAGAAGTCCAACAACTAAAACATTTGCAGTGTCCCCAAAATACCAATGTAATTCTAAAAAGTGAAATAAGAAAAAAGTGAAAGCTTGTGCCCATTTGAGAGACTCCAGACTAATGTATCACATGCTTGTGGTATATGAATGGATGTGTGAATGCCTTTGAGTCAGTGTTGTCTCCTGGGAACTGCTTGGATTGATCCCAGCAGTTTTCTTGACAAGAGTTTAGAAATGATTTGCCACTCCCAGGGCTAAAAAAGAGGAATTGGTCCAAGATCGCCCATCTGGCTTTGTGTCTAAAACAGAAATCAGTTTCCCAGTTTTTAGCTCAATACCTTAACTACCACTGGCTCTCTTAGTTTGCACCTGCTTTGTTCCTAGGCCTGGGAGAGAGGGAGTTGCCCAAGATCATCCTAAAGCAAGACCAGAAATCATGGTTTCCCAGTTTCTAGCTTGATGCCTTAACCAGTACACCAAGCTGGCTCTCAGTATGTAAATAGCAGGGCTTTTTTTCTCATAGAACGCTCAGAACAGAGTTCCGGCACCTTTTTTGGATGGAACCTTATAGGGTAGGCAAAGTGGGTTGTATGACATGTGTGAGTTCCGGCACCTTTTTTTTTTTTTACAAAAAAAGCACTGGTAAATAGTATATATACCAATATGAGTGTTTATGTAAATGTGGGAGCTGGGGAAAGGACATAAATTTTGTCTGTTACCCAACTGCTGACTGGCTGGCACAAAGTTCAAGAAAGTTTCTGGCATGTATTCCCATATTTATTCTAGCTCCTGGGTCAAAACCTTTTTTTCATTATGGCTTTTTTCTTATACAGTGTTGGAGATAGGGTGAAGCAATAGATGCCCAATGGGTATCCCGGCATCATTTAAGTGGTTTTTTTGTTCTGCTATCTGGATTGGTGCCTTCCAGATGTGATCTTCATAGAGTAGAAGGGGTGATTTAAGTCCTGATTCTAATCTTCTGCTCAGTGCAGGAATCCAACCAATCCAATTCTCTTTGACAGAGAATTGCCTAGCTTATGTTTGAATATATAGGGTGAAGAACAGTTCACTATTTTATTCTAAGAGGTACCCTAGTTGGAAAGATTTTATCAACATCCAAGTGAAATCCAGTTCAACATTCCTAGAAAAGAAATCCATTATTCTCTGTTCTGCTCTGGAGCACCAGACCAGAATCCTTCTGCATGAAGTCTCCTCATTACTTGAAATTATATACATATTAAGCTTAAGTATGTTAAAGATCTAGCAGCTAAATACACATTACAGGCCAAGCTTTATTTGCATTAACCTTAGTATGTTGTGCAAACTCAGCCCATCTAGTTAATTTATGGTTCAATGATTTATATAAATAATATGGCTTAACTGAACAACCAGATTAAGCCTGTGATGTGATCAGAATTAAAGACTGATTTCCTATCTCCCACTCTCTACTTTTCTGAGAATAACATTCCCTCAATCTCTTATAAAAATTATTTCCAGTTTCTGACTCATCTACAATGTTTTTTTTCAGTCTGAGTCTTCTTAATGTGACAGAGGAGCGATCGTGAAATCTGACTAATGCAGAATATAATAGAATTATTGCTTCTAAGATTGCAAATGGAATTTTATTAAATTTGCATTTGCTTTCTTGGCAGTCACATCACATTTCAAGTTCTTTTTCTAACTTTCTGTTGGAACCATCGTGCCTGTAACTTGCCGTTATTCCATATCATGTAATCTGGGAGTATACAGAATAGAAAGTGATCTATATAAACTTTCCTCAGGTTTTTGAACAGGGCCATCATAGTCTCCTTCCCTTAAACTCTCCTAGTAGGTACATAATGTGGGAGGTCTCATAGATGATTGTGTTTGTTTTAATCATAAATTAGAATGTGTTGGGTTGGATTATCCTTCCTTCTTCTTTTGCTCCCTCCTTGTGTATTTTGAAACAAGACTTACAGAGAAATATTAAATATTCAGCAGCATACAGTAGTACATATTAGTCCAAATCCTAACATGGAAGTTTTCCTTGTATCTGCCTTTTTGTAAAACTCATTTGCTTGTGAGATAAGTATTTATATAAATTAGACAAATAAATAAAATAAGCTTTTAAAAATAAAACGTATAGGTTGTGAAAACATACCACAAGAAAACAAGAAGTCCTACTCCACCCCTTAGAAGACCGTTCAAAGTTACTTTGGGGTTTAGCTGGTAATCAAAGTTGGTAACCCTTCTGGAATAATTTCAACAAGTATAGTAGGATCCTCTATGCAATCAGTCCATCCTGAATCACTTGGTCACAGCAGGAACTCATGCTTGAGACAGATGTTCATAGGAAGGTTTTCAGTTTTCACATAGCACTTCTCTATGGTTGAACTGCATTCTTTGAGGTCCAGCTGGGGCAGGAAGGTTGCTAGAGGCACAGCTGGTGCTATGACACAGAGAAAGACAAAAACCATATTTGATGCAAGACATAGAGTTTCCAGAGGGACAGAGTGCAGGAGCCCACAATATTGTTTACTGAAACATTGTCTCTATTATCCATAAAAAGTGGCCACTCTGCCTATTGGAGAAATGGACCTGGCATGTGAACCCCCAACCTTTTGCCTCTTTGCTGGCTATGGCTTTTGGCATAAACTGCTTTATGTTATTGTCTTCCAGTAATGTAAGCCATTCTATTTTTTTTCCTGGAATAATGGACTGTTAAATCTCTAAATTAATGAGTAGATACAGTATTTATGTAATACATTGGTGCATTACAGCATTAAAAAGACAGGAATAATTTATTAATTCTTGGCAAGGTAGATCAAAAAGAGAAAAATAAAGAAGAGTGATCCATATGGTGATTTATTCCTGTTTCACCTTTCTCATTCTGCATCTTATAATTTGAGATTCACATTTCCCCCCTGCATAGAAAAACAGGTTTAGCTACGAGTCTTCAAACTTCTGCAACAATGCTGTGGGCCAAGATATCCAAAGATTTCTATTTCCATTCCCCAAGAACAAACACGATCCCTATACAGTAATCTCTGGACACAAGAAAGGGAAACAAATGTCTCATCTTTGCATGGTATTCTTTCAGCAGGCTCTGGATGTTCTAGTAATGCAAAAATAGTGATGTAGCTGAGGGTGTGAGGAGACAAGATCCACACCATCAACCAGGGCTCTTCTGATGGGAGGGATAAAAAAAAAATCAAGATGGCAGCTGCACATAAAAAAGGGTATGTTTTGAATATGTAGTTGTGGCTGTCATCTCAATTTTTTTTTACCCACTACCTGCAGTAGATGACCCCACCTTCAACTAACAGGTTTGGAGGTAGCATTAGGTGGCATCTTTTCCAGAAGGCATAAGGTGGTCCTCATTCTGCCTTCTGTATCTACTACAAGAATAACATTAGTCAGGACATGGACCTGAAGCACTTACTTTGTTTTTAATAAAACTCTTATGCAAGTTAATAAGAAATGTATAAAATGCATATATTGGCACTAAAAGATTGGGATAATCACAACTTAATAAGCATTCCAATAAAAACTAAAAAGATGTAGAAAAGAGGGTAGGGATGATCATGAAATTATTTTATTTTTAGGGCTTATGAGCCTAACATAGAGAAATAATATTGAAACACAGAAGACGGGCCATTGTGGGTTCATGTATACAGAAGTGATCATGGGTGTGCTTGGATTGAATGATGACATGATTTGCATAGTGGAGTTGGAGGGAAGGAAAAATGAAAAGCATTGCTTTGTTGAGTTCTTTTACACATAGTTCTGAACTTACAACCGTTCATTTAGTGACCATTAAAAGTTATAACAGCACTGAAAAAAGTGACTTATCACCATTTTTCACAACCTATGACCATTGCAACATCCCCATGGTCACGTGATCAAAATTCAGACATTTGGCAACTGACTCATATTTATCACAGTTGCAGTGTCTCGGGGCCATGTAATTACCTTTTGCGACCTTTTGACAAGCAAAGTCAGTGGGGAAACCAGGTTCACTTAACATGTGGCAAGAAAGGTCGTAAAATGGGATAAAACTCACTTAACAAATGTCTCACTTAGCAACAGAAATTTTGGGTTCGGTTGTGGTCGTATGTCCCAAGTGGAACGAGTACTGATTTCTTAAATCATTGTCCCATCACTTTATTCTGCTCATTAATAAGATTACAGAAATGTCAAAATTTACACACAAATACAGCACACTGCCAATGAAGATGGCTGGCAGTTTATTGGGCATGCAAAACCACCTGATGCTGAATCCATCACTTAGCGCTATCACATCACCCAGCTTTTAAAATTATTGGCCACCATAACACCTTAGAAACTCTTAGACCTGAAATTGTTGAATAATGCTTCAAAGTACCAGGGATTTTTTTTAACGTTATTTGGAATATAGTGCAATTTAACCTGTATTTATGTCCTGGTCATAAATCTTTTTTCCTTATTGTTTGTATTTCTCTTCAATCAATAGTATTTCTCTTTAATTCAACAGAATTAAAGTATGATAATTGAATGCATACTGGAGTACTTAATCTTTGTAAATGCCTGTCTAAGAAGAAATCTTTCCTGCATCCATTCAGTGTTGTAACTCTTCTTCTAGCTCCAAGCTGAAATAATGTTTTTAAAAATATTCTTTAAATTAGACCTACGCATTTCAGTTCTTCATTTTGTTTTTGACACTACAGTGCTAACTTTCCAGGCATTTCACTTCTCTGGTCTAGCTACAACACAATCATGTTTACCCACTTTGGCAGAATGGGGACAATTTGCAGTTTCTGACAACCAAACACAGATAACAAAATATCAGACTCTCTAGAATGCATAGAGTACTTAGAGTTTTCTCCTTCAAATAGTTATCTTTATGTACTTAAATAACTCTTGCACAATTGCAGTTCCTGCAGTCAGTGTTATACAATTGCCACACTGGTACTCTTGAGATATTAAAAGAAAGTATGTGTGAACACAATGAAAACAAAGATTGGGTTGAAATTTGTTGACCAATCAGCTCTGAGCAAATCTGTGAAGTAAACTTAAAGGAAGTAAAGCATGGATAAGAATAAATGAAATGATACAATATTGAGCAAAAAGTGAAAATAAAACTAATTATGTCTACCTCCTTACTTAATTTATATTTAGATACACATGTAGGGAATTGTGGTGATGTTAGAAAGGGGGAAAATAGGGTCAAGAATGGATTGGTGTTGCATGAATATGCACTAAATATAAAAGGTGATTAGAACACAAAAAAGCATCAGTGGTTGATCATGTAGAAAAAATGCACAAGAATGAAATCAGTATGCATGTATGTGCATGTGTGTATGTATGTACTGTATGTTTTAAGAGTAAATGAGTTGAGAAGAAGACCAAGTAAATCATGGCTAGTTGGAAGTGATGAGATCATCCAAAGTAAAGGTACTAGAAGTTTGAACAAACAAAAGACATTGTATGAACCAGAGTGAATGGTTACAAGGAGGGTGGTTCACAAGGATAAAAAGACACAAAGAAGGTCCATAGAGGGGTGTTGAAGTAAATTGGAGTTAGTTACTTTCATTTCATTTTCTCTTTTTTATTATTGCATGCTTTAAATGTTTAGGCCTTACCATTGCTTACCGCCTTAATGGCCTTTCATAGCTCCTCCCCCCGCCCCCAGCATAGAAAATTTTTGATAAGAATACAATGAGGCCAATTGGTGTTTTGGTACTCCAAATGCAAAAAAGTGGTCTCAGGTGCGCCTCATTTCAATGCATTGTTTTGATGAATAGCAGATCAATACCTGATCAATATTTTGAATCAGGTAATACCAGAACAGTTCCAGCTCCTTTCATTACCTTAATGCTTCTTGCTTGCCATCACTCTAGTTAAGCAGCTTAATTCAGGCTTGTTAATATTTCCCAGGGCAAGGATTGATTAATTAATTGATTGGTAAATGAATCCCATCTAGTCTGAAGTTTAGAAGCAAATCTTCAATGGACAATATTTCCTTTCTAATTGTCTTTTTCAGTTTGGTTTGAGTCTAACCACAGACATTTCATGCTTATCATGGGATCTTTTAATTAGTGGAAAGAATGAGCTATAAAAAAAGGTAGTTTTGCTAAATCCCATCAGCTTCCAAAGCTTTTCCTGTTTAATTACATGAATGAAACCTGAATTTATTCTTCAAACTCAGTGCGATAAGGGAACTAAGTTTCTGTTTTGATACATATAAGTACATGTATCAGTATTTTTTTTATTTTGTGACATTGTGTAATCTGTTTTGTTGTTATTTTTTGTCGCTGTCCAGGGGTAATTATATATTAAATGGGTGGCCGTATAAATCTTTTAAACAAACAAACTTTGCTACATCATACTGACCAGTGCACTGAAATGCTTTTTATTTCAAATGAAGAATAGAGTTTTCATTAGAAGGCTGAGCATCTTGTTTGCTTCTGAATTGAAAGATTTTTACACATCAGTTCTCAGGTGGAAAGTTTTCAGAGCCATTTACAAATAAAACCAATCTGCCTCTGAACAAAGATTTGACACAAAGAAAGGCGGATGTGGAAAGGAAGTGAGTTGTTCAGGATAATTCCAAATTTCCTTGCTATTTTAAGCACACTTTTAAGAGTTGTCACCTCCATGTTCATATTTAGCCACACTCCTAAAAGCTAACAGCAATTAAATCCAACTATAAAATATAATGAAATTTCAAGACTGTAAGCAATATAATAAAAATAAGAGCTGGTATAGCCAATAAAACACAGTCATCCATCTGAAAAAACTACCTGTAATTAAATAAATACCCAGACAGATTTTTAATATATGGTACTATGCCATGAAATAGGAGAAGGCAATTCTAAGCTTTTGGTTTGGGGACGTCTTCATTGTCATACCCCAGAAATCAGAGACCCATGCTCAAAGGAACTAATTTTGCCTCTTTTTTAATGGCATTATGGTGGCACTTCAAGAATTTATCTGCTTTTTAACTGGCATGCATCATGTTAGATGGATAGATTCCCCAACCAATTTACTTTTGAAAGTTCTTTTTTGTATTGTTTTAAGTTTGCTTTGCTATATCTGCATGCACCCTTACTATATAGCACTGAACTGTGACATATTTTTCCTTGTTAGACATGTTTCTTTTTCTTTTCTTGCCACATTTCTCAGTGACAACAGGACCCCCTTGCCCCTTCTGTGGCATAATATGGGACTGCATAGCAGAGATTAAATCCTGCTTCTCCCTCAATTCCATTCTTTAGCAATCTTTTGGAAAGCAATACAACTTATAAAAGCTCTTAACCGAAGCTAACACTATTGTCTGACTTGATTTTTCACTTCTGTTGTGCAGAAAACTTCTCTTGATTTTCTTCCCTAGCAGTTCTCATTATGTCTGATGAAAAAACATATTGGAAAACATTCTCATGGATTGAGTGTGATATTCTAGTATTTATCTTAAGCAAGCATTATCCGGTTATGAAGAGTTATGAAGTTTTATTTGATGTCTAGCTTGCAACTCCACCCTTGTAATTTTACCCCATTAACTTTGTTTATGTCCTCTAGTCTATGCCATAGAGAATAAGTTCACTCTTTCTTCTGTGGACTGAAGTTTGTTATCATATATCTTCTCAATCATCTTCTTTATAGCTAAACGTACGCAGTTCCTTCATGTAGCCTGTTGTCATAACTTTCCCAGTTTTACTGTGCGCAGCAAAGGTCTTCCCTGGGCATCCCTTCCTAACTGGAAGACATGTGCATTGTGAATCCCAAACCAAGCTCCACCCTTTCAGTATTGCTTTGATGTATCATACACAAGTACATAAGAAGTGGAATTTATATCACAATATTGCAATATGTGTTTTGTCACTGGCTCTCTTTTATTTAATTTATTTTCATTTACATAATTTCTATGGCTGCCCATTTCACAGTTGTGACTTGCCCTCCAAGGGATGCTTATAATGGTTAAATGAATATAATTTGTGGCATCTACATGTGGGTGAGAGCAGGAATGAATGAGGATTTTTTTACTACAAGATGCAATAAAATGGTATCATAGTGGCCCAACTGGAGTTTAGATCAACTGCTGAAGGGGGATAAGAAGAAAGAACTTGAGGACACCTACTTGATCCTTCTGAAGAATGGAATACATCCTAGGGGGTGAGCATAAATTATATTTGAAGACAATCTAGTTCTTCGGCATTCTGAAATCCTTTGATTTGAGTCATGTTGTTTTCCTTGAATGGCAAGATGAGAACCCAGCATCAATTAGTCACATCATTAAAAATGTATGCAAAAGAATGAAAGGAAGGCACAGATGAGGAGAACATTCTGAATGACTTGCATACATATAAAGGGGAAAAATACTGTCACTTGATACTTCTGAAGTTTAAAGTAATAAAATGCATAGCAATGATGGGACAGGGGAAGCACAAAAATACAAATTTCAATATGAAAGAGATTACTAGTGTTTTATCTGCTTTCATCTAGCATCCAGCTTTGGGTTATAACAATATTAAACCTGCAAAATGTGCTAGATTTTCCACTTTCATGTAGTCTCTCCTGCCTGCTGATCTTTATAGAAAGACCCATTCTGATTGAGGGAGTTTAGAAGCAACATGCTTACTGGCCACAAAATCAGATTCTGATATCTTATTAATCTGAATTTCACAGGCCATCAGTTTAAGTCAGATCTGAATCCAAAGTCCTGTTGCGAGTTGAGAACTTATTTCAAAAGCTTGATCCGCATCCAAAATCTTCATGCCTCATAGAATTTCATAGTTATCTCACAAAGGAACTTCTAAAACTGAACTAGTTCAAACCTGCATGCCCAGTTGATATTTATTACCTATTTTCAGACACTTTTAGAATATTAAGGTTTCTTTAAAAAAAAAAAAAAAAACCTAACAGATCTATGTAGACTCATTTTTGCTTTGTTTTTCCCTGACATAATTAGATGTTGTATCCCAGGCCAGGGCTCCTTCCACATGAATGAAGCTGCTGAAATCCAATGAAATGGAGCAGATGTCTTTGTGCGGTGGTTGTCACAGCTTTGGGATAAGAAAGAAATATTCTAGAACAACTTCCTGGACACAAACGTGCTTAATTATAGAAAGATAGGTTTGTACATTGGATTTTGTGCTAGGCAGCAAAAAAAAGGTTCACCTTGTAACGGGGAGGGAGGAAATTGGCTTTGGGAGACAGAATGTCGATGAAATACAAAATGCACATTTTCAGTGAATTGTACCACAGAAAAGAGAGGTGTTTGATAGCAAACACTAAGCTGAGTAGATAGAAATCATTTTCTCTTACCAACACTGAAAACTTGTTAAATGTGACAAATTTACAGTTCTCTTGAGCCTGTTGGATGTATTTTTTTGCAAAGTGTTTGTGTTTCAGCTAGGTAGAATTTTATGTTTTGCTAGAAACTAGTGTACCAGGTTTAAAATGGCGCTTTTTAAATTTTTTGGTGGGGGATAGGAGTGCATATGCAGATTCCATAGCTCATTCCCAGATTTCTTTTTATGCAGTAATCAGAAAGGTTATTTAGGGTGAAAGCCTTTGTGTAAACATGCAAGAAAATGTGGCACCATTAAAAGCAATCTATATTTACTTTATGATGTCTTCCTAACATCCCCAGAGTTATCTTTTCTCTCCAGAAAAAGGAAAGGCCATTTATTAAAGGCTAGAAAGCATTTATCAGGAACAAAAACATTCCCATGCTACCCAAGGCTTTAAAATGCTAGTACTAAGTGTGGTCTCCATCTGGTATCTACTTTGAGGAAATATTTCTGGTCTATGTGTGTGTGTGTGTGTATGTGTTTACATATACACAGATTTTTGTGTGTGTGTGTGTAACTGGAGTGAAGACATTTGAGAGAGTGTTACTCTACAGAAGATTATTATTTTGTCAAATGTTCAGACTAAATTCCCAAACACCTAAGATAGACAGATGTTAATGTTTCATAGTGTTACAGGTATTGTTGCAGAATGTAAGCTGCTCCAAATAAAGCTGCCTTTTGCAATTGACCAATAGGGATTTTGTCAATACTGATGATATTTAAGTAGTACTCCACATATTTCAGAATTGTACCCAAGGCATTTATTTACTATTGGTGCTATCTTAGCTTTCTTTTGCCACAGTCATTCTACTTTGATTTGCATGTTGTTGTTTTTCATTTTGTGATTTTCTTCAGTTCTTTCTCTTCTAGTCTGCTGTCTCCAGGTTCTGCCATGTTCACTATCCAGACTATTTTGTTTTTCTTACCAACAATTGTTAGGCCTGGAGTGTTACGTGGCCAGTGCTTGTCTATTTGAATTCTAAAGTCCCAGAGCTCTTTAGCTTCTTTGCTTTTTTATTATTTTATCTATTTTGAGGTCCCACCAGTTCTTGTTTGCAGGCAAATGGTATTTGTTGCAGATCTCCCATAGCAGCATTTTTGTACCTTATCATGCTGTTGTTTGTAGCCAGTCTATGACATCTTCTTGCAACAGCAATTTAGGTGGTTCACTATTTCTTCAGCTTCTTTGCAGAGATGGCATTTGCTTTCTGTTGCTGTTTTCTCAAGACTGGCTCTGTATTCATTTGTTTTTAAGGCTTGGCCCTTCTATCTCTTTCTTCAACTTTCCTTCTCTTAGCCATTGCATTATTATTATTATATACACAAACATGTGAAATCACATCTGCTAGTTCTTTGGTTGGTATTGGCCTTCATGCTGATTAAATTTTTCCCAAGATTCTACAAAGTCATAATGTATCAGTATGGTACTATATATGTACAAATCCAAGCAGTGTGGTCTTTTGTAATTGACAGATAGAAACTTTGTCAATGAAACAATTTTTAAAAAAACGGATAAGGGAATTTCAGATATTTGTTGAAGACTGACAGGACATCTTTTCATCTGTGGAGGACATGTAATAAAACTAAAAAACATTCATATCAAATATGTATTTTGATGCCGAAGAATTTAAAAATGAATATACCATTGATACCAGAGTTTTTCTTTTGGGTTTAGTGGACAAAAAACAGAGACATCTTATGAAACTTTGTTTTTATATATAATAACAGCAACAACTCTCATAAATGCTCAAAGGTGGGAGAATTTATAAATACCTACAATAGAAGAATGAATTGTGAAGTTGGTGGAATTGGCAGAGATAGTGAAATTGACAACCTTGATGAAAGAAAAGGCTTTGACAAATTTTAGCTTTACTTGGAAACCATTTTTGGATTTTTTTTTGCTAGAAACTAAAAGAAATGAAAAGTTGATTAGGAGATTTGATGATTAGGATCACATGGGATTTATATGGAAACAATATAGGCAAATGTTAATCTTAGGAGGTAAGAGTCTGATGCATTTTTTTACTTATATCTGTAAAAATCTGAAGAAAGTTAGAAAATCTTTTTTCATGTTTATCTTTTAATTTTTATAAATTGATTTTCTTTTTTTCCCAAGCACAGTTAAATCTGCTGTGATATAAGCCAAGACTTCATCACTTTGTATTTGGAAATTGTTTAACTTGCTCCTTATCAACTATTTTTTCAACTCTATTTTCCCACCAATTTTTCATTTCTGGCACATAATAGTTTTAATAGAATTTCCAATGAATATTATTGTTATTATTATTTTAAATATATGCATTGCTTTCTGCTTATTTTAAGTAGCAGAAGTAGATTATAACAATCAAATAAGACAAAAGATAGAAAATCCAAAATTTAAATCATATGTATGTTATCAAAATGGTTAAACTTAATGAACAGCTTAAAGCTTGGTGAAAGAAATTAGCCTTAGCCATTTTCTTAAATGCTTACAGCTTGGAGGACAAATGCACTAGCCTTGGGATACATTGAATACCACCAAGGGATAAAATAACTATTTTCTTTCAGCCTATTTGGTGCTTTGCCAGATGTTATTCTACAGTGTTTAAACCTATGGTGAATTGAAAACATGGGCCTTGCATTTTAAATAACTATATATAGTGAATTAGCTGTAGGAACTGTTCAGATCCTAGCATTTAGGACTGTTGCAGGAAAAGCTATAAAGACTCTATCTAGGTTTTTTAAGTTGTCAGAGCAGAGAGATACATAATAATAATAATAATAATAATAATAATAATAATAATAATAATAATAATAATAATAATAATAATAATAATAATAATAATAATAATAATAATAATAATAATAATAATAATAATAATAATAATAATAATAATAAAGTTGGAAGGGACCTTGGAGATCATCTAGTCCAACCCCCTGCTCAGACAGGAAACCCTATACCATTTCGGACAAATTGGCTGTCCAGTCTCTTCTTAAAAACTTCCAGTGTTGGAACATTCACCGCTTCTGGAGGCAGGTTGTTCCACTGGTTAATTGTTCTAACTGTTAGGAAGTTTCTCCTTAGTTCAAGGTTGCTTCTCTCCTTGATCAGTTTCCATCCGTTGCTTCTTGTCCTGCCTTCAGGCGCCTTGGAAAATAGCTTGACTCCCTCTTCTTTGTGGCAGCCCCTGAGATATTGGAACACTGCTATCATGTCCCCCCTCGTCCTTCTCTTCATTAAATTAGACATACCCAATTCCAGCAGCCGTTCCTTATATGCTTTAGCCTCCAGTCCCCTAATCATCTTTGTTGCTCTTCTCTGTACTCTTTCTAGAGTCTCGACATCTTTTTTACATCACGGTGACCAAAACTGGATGCAGTATTCCAAGTGTGGCCTTACCAAGGCATTGTAAAGTGGTATTAACACTTCTCATGATCTTGATTCTATCCCTCTGTTAATGCAACCCAGAAGTTATGTTATGTCATAGCCTCAGGTATGGGATTTTACACAACTTCCACACCGTCTTGAAAGAGGAAGTATTTCTCTGGTTTTGCACAGTGCCTATCCTGAGTGATGTTTTTAGTTATGTAGACCATCAGGATGCACTATGTGACCACCAGGGTCATCCTATTTTGGAACTTCAGCAAGACAGGTATCAAGACTTTCTTCTGGGAGACCACAGACTCAACATTTTTTAGTCCTGGTTTTATAGGAAATTCTATAAAATGTTCCTCTAAAATCCTGGTTATCTGAGTGGACAGGTTGACAAATTGGCTCATGTGTCAATATAGATCCACCACTCCTTCCGTAGAGTAAACAGGAATGTGGTCATTCTTTTTCCAACCTTTATTGTTCTGACCTGAGTATGCTATATTATCATAATATGCAAAGGAATAAAAAGATTAAAGAGCATTCTTTTTTAATCTATCAGATTCTTTTGAAAGAGAGAAAATCAAGATTTATTGCTGCAGAACCAGTTTCTGGTAAGTTATACAGAGTGACCACGTGGTTTATCTGAGTTAGTGAAATTAGAAGGTTCCATTAGGACAGGCTGAATTGCCACTATTGACAAATATCACAGTGACTTTAGAGCAATTAGATTTTTTTTTCCATTTGTGAATGATTCCAGTCAGAAGTTGGAAGGCATGCCAGAGATCAACAAAAATTGGCAACTTCTCCCTAAATATGAGCTGTGGATGGTGCCAAATGGCTTCCCTCATGTATGCATCAGTCTTCCTTAATTAGCCTTTTCTTTTACTCCCTCTCTAAAGTTTTACTGGAGTTGCTTTAATGTATTAACTTGAAGTGCTTCAATAAAATCAGAGATGCTTTCCCTGAGATCATGAACTTTTTAATCATTCAAAAGCCTAACCGTTGCCAGGGAGAAAAGAAAAAGGGTAAGGACAGGTCTTCCCTGCTATTTTTATTTTCACAGGACAGAATATAAATGCTTACACATCACTAACATTGAGCTGAATGGGGATATGAGTCTCAGAAACATTTTGTCATTTTCATTAAACTTGGCTTTTTCCCAAGTAATTCCCTCCCGTCCCCCGCTCACCATCATATAAGAGATCCTACAAAGCCGTGTTGAGCAGAGAAATGTTTCCCCTAACAGTTCTCAATCAATTTGATGAAAGAGAATTTGCTGTAACAATTTGTTTCAGTGGAGAAGACAATTTCTGGGAAATTGTGAGGTTCTTAACCTTATTTCGTAAGGCGTTGGCCAAGGACTGTGCATAAATCTCATGTCTTTCATGGTACAATCATTTCCACTGTGATTTGCAGTCTACATGACTTGTCACATTTTAATTCAATTTCAATCTTACCTTAGGCTATTTCAGATTCAAGTATGAAAAGCCTGGAATGATGCAGGCTAATTAAAAGATATGTGATTGAAAACAAAAGACCCTCTGAAGCACCTTTCATATTCCAAAAGAATTTGAAAAACATTAAGCACCCTGAACATAAAGATTTACTTCAGAGAAGAAAAAGTTTTAGTAATTATAAGCCTTGGATACCTGAAGTGACCAGGCAAGCCAATTTTTTTTAACATATCTTGCCTCCCTATCAAAAAGGGCGGGAGCTACAGTTGCTTGATAGTACCTGTCATTTTGAAGTCAGTGACCATTTCTGTGGACACCCCGGAGCAAGACAACTTTTAGAACACAATAAATGAGATGAATACAGATAGTCCTTGACTTACAACAGTTTGTTTAGTGACTGTTCGAAGTTACAAAAGCACTGAAAAAAGTGACTTACGACCTTTCCAATATCCCCATGATCATGTGATCAAAATTCAGATGCTTGGCAACTGGTTCATATTTATGACTGTTGTTGTATCCCAAGATCATGTGATTCCTTTTTGTGACCTTCTGACAAGCAAAGTCAATGGGGAAGCCACATTCCCATAACAACTGGGTTACTAACTTATCAACTGCAGTGATTCACTTAACAACTGAGGCAAGAAAGGTCATAAAATGGGGCAAAATTCACTTAATAAATATCTCAGTTAACAACAGAAATTTTGGGCTCAATTATGGTCATAAGTCCAGGACTACCTGTACATTTAAAAATAATAATGTTTAGAAAAATGCATTTATATTTCTCTTCATGTACCTAACATATAGTTTGATTTGGCTTTAGGCAACCAACAGTTGAGATCTCTTTTAAAGGGATCTTCACACATATTCTGTGTATTCTAATAAACATTTTGCAAAAGCCAGACTGTGTGTCTGATATGAAGGGCAGCATTAAGGACAAAGCTTGACCATTCTGGATATTCCCATTATAAAAGATAATAAAAAAATTTCCCCATTAATATCCTAAAATCACACAAGCACAAACTATCTTTCCCACTTCGCTATTCTTAGCAGACATGAAAAATACTTATTTTATTGACAGCTACCAGACCAAGAATAATTAATATCTCTTCCATCGCTGGTTGGATAAATGCAAAATCTGGTAACATATTTTTCCTGTGTTAAACCAACCAATTTGCCAATCAGTTCACAGATTCCATCTAAGCTGGCAATTAAAAATTTCTGCTTATGTCCTTTATAAGTAACAGAAATCTAATTTTCTATATAAACTTTCTTGTCACTGTAACAGTGTTCCATTTTTCTCACAAATTGGAACCAGATAATCATTCATATAATGAATTGATAAGCTTCCTCTCATCATTGATCGCCTTTTTACTTTTCCCCCAACACCATCATGCTTGCATAAGCCCACGATCATATACACTTGTCCATACTATCATACTGCTGAATTGTGACTGGTATAATTTTGTGCAGCAGAATAAGCAGGCAACTCTTTGTGGTTCACATTTCTATATATAGAGACACTTCTTAGCTCTCTTTATACATCCAGTTGTAGATGTGGAGAACAGATGCTGGATATAATAATAATCCTGTTTTTATTTCTCTTCTGAATTTATTGAACAAAACTATGAGTAACGTCTTAGCTAGATGAAAGCCTCTCTCCATTACATCCTAAAAGTACTGCTCTGTCATAAATGTGACTATATATTTGGCTCCAATCAATAAGTTTGGAACAGCATATTTTTGTAAAAGTAATATACGTAGATGACAATGCATGCAGGAAAAAAAATCATTCTTTAAAAAAGGATATGAAAAATAGATAGAATGGAAGATTGAAGAAATGACAGATTAAAAACAATCAATAATGATGGATTCAGCCATTGCTAATTATAACTTCTCTGTTCAATATAAACATCACCTTAGAATGCATGTCCATGAAATTACCTGGTTGAGCAGTGAAATAAAAGACATAGAATTTCTGTTTCCACGATGGAACATCTTCATTGGTAGTGTATGTAGGTAGGCAGGCCATGACGGTGGAGGGAGCCTGTTACACAACTACACAATTTTGTTGCACAAAGGTAAGTAAATGTAAAAAGTATTTGCTCTACTGGTTGTGTGTGTGGTGAGTGCATGCTTTTCATTTCTGTTATGTTGAGATTCAGGAAGCCTTTTGTATATGCAGTGTACATAATGTACATAAAGTATGTCTCTCCATCTTTAAAGGAATGCCGCAATCAGCAGGACAGAAAAGCATACAAACAGGATATAAACAAACAGTAATTCAATAAGCCACCATCAACAAAGTTCTATTCTGATGACTTCCTTTGAGTTGATTGTATGCGAAGGAACTGCTTACTTTGATGTTATTCATTTATCCTTCTGTTATTTTAACACTTCAAGTGTAAAAAAAAGAATCTTTTTGCTGAACACACAAACAGAATGCTGTCCATGTATAGAAGCCTTTTCTGATTGGCAGCATCAGAAGAATCCATCATTAAGAAACCATAACCCTAAACGCACCCTAATTATTGCTATGGTACACTCCTAAAAGCTTTTAGCTGATGCACTCCTATAAATAAGGCGATGGACTAGGATTACAATATGTTCCTTGATCTCTCTGAGCTGTTGTTATATTTTCCAAAATACTATGAAAACAAACAAAATAGCCTCAGCGTCTTGTTTTCAACACTTCATTTTAGTCTGCCTACTGGTAAGACTTAATGTGGCATGAATAACCAGACCAGAAAAAGCTTTTCAACTGTGAAGCTCTCTGGAAAACCTTTGCCAAATAACCATGCTTTAGTTTCATCTTCCTTACAGGAGATGAGAAAACACAAGAGGACTTCTTTGGAGGAAGACAAAACTTCCAAACATAAAGTATTAAACAAAGTCATGTAACCTATAGATTATCTGCATGTTTGGCCACAGAGAGATAAGTGCTGTAATGCATACCACATTACTACACAAATGATACATAATTCATATCATTTGCACAGTTACATCAGTACACACAATCTATCATAGCTTCTATTGAAATGCCCATGGTTTCTAGCATCGCCAGCCAATTTTTATAGTTCCTAGTGTGCACTGACAAAAGGTTGGAAAATCAAAGATACCCATTGAAAGTGGAACAAAAAGTCCATTTCGGTCTAATAATTCTAAAAAGCTGTCACTGAGATTATTGCAGTTCGGCCCAGAGGGAATTTTCTGTACTCAAGTATAATCTTCTGAAAAATGGATAATGGGAAGGATAATGAAACTGCATGATATTAGAAATAACATCGCTTCCTAGATTTGTATGTCTCTTAAAGACAGTATCTTATAAGTCTAGTAGCAGAGGAGACAAGTTGAAAAGAATTAAAAATTGAATAAAATTGTAACAAGGTTTGAAATCTGAGCAAGATAACTTTACTAAGGGCAGGTGTACTTTTTAATGGTCCCTTATTCATAGTTTGCTGTAATCCATCCATTCAGATGAAGAAGGACTCCCACTTGGCCAAAGTAGAATATTCCATGAATGGTTACATACATAAAGCAATTCTATCTCTAAGGGCACAAGATAGAAAGCCTTCTAAAAATATATTCTTATCTTAATCCATGCCAGGCAATAGCAGCTGATTAAAAGGAAGAGAGGAACACTTTTCTCCCCTAATTCATATTTTTCTTTGATGATTTTTTTCTCCAAGTGGAATTCTCACCATATCAGGATGAATCTGATAGTCAACAAGCCTGTCATGCCTCCGTCGGAGCCTGAATCCGAGGAAGACATGGAGTTAGAGCAGGACTCTGTTGAGGCCCAGGAGGAGGTGTCTGTGGCTTCGGAGGACTGTAGGGAGGAGCAAGCTGAGGCAGGCCAGGGCCCTTCTGGTTTGGAACAGGGAAGGCAGAGTTCAGGCGAGGAGCAAGCCCCCCCCACCTGATCCTACAGCAAGGAGAGCAGAGAGGAGGAGAGAACAACGGAGGCAGGCTAACTTGCTCAGGAGGAGAGCATCCCGCCCCACTCCACAAGGCACACCTGGGGATTAAAATTTAAGGAGGCGCTGTGGGGTGGGGCATTTGCTGGGAACAAACGTGGTATCTTGAGATAGTTGTGAATTGTTCTCTTGTCTTTGTTTAACCTGGACACTTTGAATTCCGGACCGATTGATTTCCTGTTTCACAACCACAGACTGCATTTCTGAGTCTCTCCTTGCAGACTGCAGGCAAGCTGAGAGTTAAAAGGACTTATTACGTTTCTGTTTGGTTTTCTTGTTATCTGTCTTGCCTTGAGGACATTGTAAACCTCTCCGGCTGTATTGAAATTGCCTTTAGCCAGAGGCAGCTGAAAGGAACGTGTGTGTGTGCTTTGGTTGAACTCTTGCCAGCATATGTGGGAGCTTTTGGGGAACATTGGCAGTGATTAAAGGACTGTTTCTCTTGCCAGCAGACTGCTTTGCCTCCGTTCGGGGCCCTGGGTCATCACAAAGCCCTTTGGCTGCCCTTCTTTGGTTGCCTTTCTCCAAGAGCAGCTCTCTTGCCCTTGATCCATGTAATTCTTCTCTCACTGTGATGCTTTCTCAAGAGTTACAACTGAAGTAAAGCTTTGTTGTTGTTGTTAGTTACAAAGTCATGTCTGACCCATCGCGACCCCATGGACAATGTTCCTCCAGGCCGTCCTGGCCTCTACCATCTTCTGGAGTCCATTTAAGCTCACGGCTACTGCTTCAGTGACTCCATCCAGCCACCTCATTCTCTGTCGTCCCATTCTTCTATTGCCCTCAATCTTTCCCAGCATTAGGCTCTTCTCCAGTGAGTCTTTCCTTCTCATTAGGTGGCCAAAGTATTTGAGTGTCAACTTCAGGATCTGGCCTTCTAAAGAGCAGTCAGGGTTGATCTCCTCTAGGACTGACTGGTTTGATTGCCTTGCAGTCCAAGGGACTCGCAGGAATCTTCTCCAGCACCATAGTTCAAAGGCCTCAATTCTTTGGCGCTCAGCCTTTCTTATGGTCCAACTTTCACAGCCATACATTGCAACTGGGAAAACCATGGCCTTGACTATATGTACTTTTGTTGGCAGGGTGATGTCTCTGCTTTTTAGTATGCTGTCTAGATTTGCCATAGCTTTCCTCCCCAGGAGCAAGCGTCTTTTAATTTCTTGGCTGCAGTCCCCATCTGCGGTGATCTTGGAGCCCAGGAAGATAAAATCTGTCACTACTTCCATTTCTTCCCCATCTATTTGCCAGGAATTGAAAGGGCCGGATGCCATGATCTTGGTTTTCTTGATGTTGAGTTTCAAGCCAACTTGTGCACTCTCCTTCTTCACCCACATCAAGAGGCTCTTTAGTCCTCTTCACTTTCTGCCATTAGAGTGGTATCATCTGCATATCTTAGGTTGTTGACATTTCTCCCGCAATCTTAATTCCTCTTTTGATTCATCTAGCCCTGCCTTTCTCATGATGTGCTCTGCATATAAGTTAAATAGGCAGGGCAACAGAATACAGCCTTGCCAGACTCCTTTCCCAATTTTGAACCAATCAGTGGTTCCGTGTCCAGTTCTCACTGTTGCTTCTTGACCGCATATAGGTTTCTCAAGAGACAAATAAGATGGTCTGGTACTCCCATCTCTTTAAGAACTTGCCACATTTGTTGTGATCCACACAATCAAAGGCTTTAGCATAGTCAATGAAGCAGAAGTAGATGTTTTTCTGGAACTCCCTAGCTTTCTCCATGATCCAGCGTATGTTGGCAATTTGATCTCTAGTTCCTCTGCCTCTTCAAAATCCTGCCTGTACTTCTGGAAGTTCTCGATCCACATACTGCTGGAGTCTAGCTTGTAGATTTTAAGCATAACTTTACTTGCATGTGAAATGAGTGCAATGGTGCGATAGTTTGAACATTCTTTTGGCATTGCCTTTCTTTGGAATTGGAATGTAAACTGACCTTTTCCAATCCTGTGGCCACTGTTGAGTTTTCCAAATTTGCTGGCAAATTGAGTGTAGCACTTTTACTGCATCGTCTTTTAAGATTTTGAATAGCTCAGCTGGAATACTGTCACCTCCACTAGCTTTGTTGTTGCTCAGCTTTCCTAAGGCCCATTTCACTTCACATTCTAGGATGTCTGGCTCGAGGTCAGTGACCACCCATCGTGGTTATCAGGGATGCTAAGCTCATTCTTGTATAGTTCTTCTGTGTAATTTTGCCACCTCTTCTTAATCTCTTCTGCCTCTGTTAGGTCCCTGCCATTTTGGTCCTTTATCATGCCCATCTTTGCATGAAACGTTCCCTTCATATCTCCAATTTTCTTGAAGAGATCTCTGGTTCTCCCTATTCTATTGTTCTCTTCTATTTCTTTGCACTGTTCATTTAAGAGGGCATTCTTATCTCTTCTAGCTATTCTCTGGAATTCTGCATTCAATTGGGTGTATCTTTCTTTTTCTCCCTTGCCTTTCACTTCCCTTCTTTCCTCAGCTATTTGCAAAGCTTCCTCAGACAGCCATTTTGCTTTCTTGCATTTCTTTTTCTTTGGGATGGTTTTAGTTGCTACCTCTTGTACAATTTGCGAACCTCCGTTCTTCAGGCACTCTGTCTATCAGATCTAATTCCTTAATCTATTTGTCACCTCTACTGTATATTCATCAGGGATATGATTTAGTTCATACTTGAGTGGCCTAGTGTTTTTCCCTACTTTCTTCAATTTAAGCCTAAATTTTGCAACGAGAAGCTCATGATCTGAGCCACAGTCAGCTCCTGGTCTTGTTTTTACTGACTGTATAGAGCTTCTCCATCTTTGGCTGCAGAACACATAGTCAATCTGATTTCTGTGTTGACTGTCTGCTGATGTCCATGTGTAGAGCCGTCTCTTGGGCTGTTGGAAAAGAGTGTTTGCTATGACCATCATATTCTCTTGACAAAATTCTATCAACCTATGCCCTGCTTCATTTTGTACTCCAAGGCCAAACTTGCCTGTTATTTCGTTTATCTTTTGGCTTGCTACTTTAGCATTCCAATCTCCCATGATGATAAGGACATCATTTTTTGGTGTTGATTCTATAAGGTGCTGTAGGGCTTCATAGAACCGGTCAATTTCATCCTCTTCAGCACCAGTGGTTGGGGCATAGACTTGGACTACTGTGATATTGAATGGTTTGCCTTGGATTCGCACTGAGATCATTCTGTCATTTTGGGGATTGTATCCCAGTATTGCTTTTCCTACTCTTTTATTGACTAGGAAGGCTACTCCATTTCTTCTGAGGGATTCTTGCCCGCAGTAGTATACCTGATGGTCCTCTGAATTAAATTCACCCATTCCTGTCCATTTTAGTTCGCTGATTCCTAAGATGTCGATGTTCAGTCTTGTCATCTCTTGTTTGACCATGTCCAGCTTGCCTTGATTCATGGATCTTACATTCCAGGTTCCTATGGAGAAAAGATCTTTACAGCATCGGACTTTTCTTTCACCACCAAATGCATCCACAGCTGAGCGTCCTTTCGGCTTTGGCCCAGTCGCTTCACTCTTTCTGGCGCTACTAGTACTAGCCCTCTGCTCTTCCCCAGTAGCATATTGGACACCTTCCGACCTGAGGGGCTCATCTTCCAGCGTCATATCTTTTTGCCTTTTGGTACTGTCCATGGCGTTTTCATGGCAAAGATACTGGAGTGGGTTGCCATTTCCTTCTCCAGTGGATCACATTTTGTCAGAACTCTCTGCTATGACCTGTCTTTCTTGGGTGGCCCTGCACGGTATAGGTCATAGCTTCATTGAATTACGCAAGCCCCTTCGCCATGACAAGGCAGTAATCCATGAAGGGGGAAGTAAAGCTAAGTTCTGTTAAATGTATGCACATAAAGCAACAGATTGGGGAAGTGGGAGTAGTTCAGTGGTGGGATTCAGCCAGTTTGCACCACTTCGGCAGAACCGGTAGCTAATTTTTTGTTGCCCAGGCCCAGAATGGACTTCTGGAAGCGGCATCCACACAGAGAACCGGTTGTTCACTTATTTGAATCCCACTACTGGAGTAGTTATTTCTACTGCAAAGGCTACTAATTATGTTTGAAATAGGTGTGAATGGCTATAAGAATTCTGAGTCTTTTTTTTTCCTGAGCCCTTTCTGTCTTGTAATTGATTGTAGAAGTCTTAATGGATCGAATTTTTTTTAAATTAGTCTTTCTGTGTTATTGCTGCAGTTTCCCGAACTCCCTTTTTAAAAAATTAATTTTCAAACAACAATAGTCCTGCCCAAACAATTGCAAAAGGTTGGAAATATAATGGTCAGCCTCGTATTTGCCCAGAATTGATTCCATTTTTGGTTTGTTTATTTAATAATGAATTATATATCTTCTGTCTACCAGGAACCCGGGCTATAAACTGTAAAACAACAATAAAAGCAGTTTATATTTATTTGTTACAATACTGTGTGGATGTAGGTGTAAATGTAGATGTAGAGAGCAGGATTACGACCTGCACCGATTTAATAACATTTCAATCAATCCAACATCTTCAGAAGAAATCATTTCATCAATTCATATTAGGTTTTTTAAAAAAAAACTCCTGGAAACTTTTTTGTATTTTTGTGTTAGCAAATGAATAGGAAAATAAATATAAGGGTAAGAAAACATGGATGCAGTCACATCACTATGGTGTATAATGTTGTGAAGTTATAGGTGGCAGGACAAGAAGTGTGAAGCTGTGATAGAGATTGCTGAAAAGAAGAAAAAAATGTTTGCAAATCTAACTTCTCAACTCTTTCACGATATTCCCTAAAAATGTTTGATTAAGCTCTCTGTGGAGCTATATTCTTGATGACTGAAAAATCTTGAGACGTCATCTTCCATTCCAAACAAAGGCCAAGACAATATGAGTGCATTCTAAATATTCCACCTGTCTGAGTCATAACTTAGAATAGAGGGGGGAAAAATCAGGGATGGTTCTGCAGAGTCCTTTCGTCCATGAGTTAACAGTAATGACAAACAGTGTCAATGCATTCAACTACCAAAGCTGCCAATGATGAATCATCATCTGTGGAAACCAGAGCTTAAGCTCAGAATGTTCTAAATGCAAATGGGAAAAGAAGACAAAATAATAAAAATAAGTATTCCATGCATGGTTCAGTTTTGCATTTCTGTAGAATAAGCCAAGGAAGATTTTCATTTATTGTACATGTATAAGTCTGATTATTCATTAACATTTGTTACTTACCAACATGATATAGTAATTGCAATGTTGCTCTAGGACCAGGGAGACCCAAATTCAGGTCCACCATTAGCCATGGAAGCTGATTGGATTATTTTGGCAAATTGCACTTTCTCAGCCTAGTTACGAAACAGGATTCTTATTGGAAAAATGGAATGAATTCCTCTGCTCTCCCCCCCCAAAATAAAAACTTACCAACATATCTAAAGTCTTTGTTAACAATTAATAGGAATTGCAATAGGACTTAGACTTATATATCATTTCAT